>OX276362.1:23576103-23578603 GCA_946251885.1 Cosmia pyralina
TCTTTCATGACTGAATCTTGGGCATTCAAAGAGCAAGTGCCAGACCGTCTCATCGCAACTGGGGTCGCAGACGCACGAGGGACTATCTTTAAGATGGAAACGGTGGAGATACGCTGAGAATCCTCCGTGCCCTGTAAGGACTTGTACATGGACCGGTGTGATCACTGCGTCTCTAAGTATCCTTTTCGCCGCTAGGACGTCTGGGAAGAACACTTTTGTGACCGATCCTGTACTCGAGGACTCGTACCGCGCTTGCCACTTCTTGATAGTCTCCTCCCGTATCTTCCTCCTCACGAACGATACGGGGACCTTGCTGTAGTCTGCACTTCGTTTTGTCTGGGCTGCCTCCTTTGCCAGCTCGTCTGCTCTCTCATTCCCGGCGGTTCCCACGTGGGCCTTGAGCCAAAAGAACCTCACTTCCCTGCCCTCCTCTCGTATCTCTCGGACGCTCTTTTTTATTTGGAGTGCCAGATGGTGAGTGACAGACGGTCTCCGCAGCAGGTCGAGTGACGATCTTGAGTCACTCAAGATGCTTACGGAGGCCGCCCTGGATTCTCTTGCCATCCTGACAGCTCTGAAAAGAGCGTACATTTCCGATTGAAAGACTGAGTTGTGAGATTCAAGGCCGAAGGTGCTGAACGTTGACTCCTTCCCGTTTTCCCACCAAGTTAGGGCAGCTCCTACTTTCCCCTCTATCTTGCTGCCGTCGGTGTAGATTTGGGGACCGATTACTTGATGGGTTTCCAGGGTTTCGGGAGTCAAGTCCTCTAGGCGGGCGTACTCTGCTGTTATGAGTTGCGCTGGGTGGGGATTTTCGGAGTGATGCACGTTACACTCCAGCTCGCAGCCCAGCGGTATGAACTCTTGGGAATGACCCTTTCTGATCTTAAAAAGGGTTGCTGCCTCGATTACCCGGAGATCTAAAGGGAGTTGACCTGACAGAATCAGTGCCGATGTTAGAGACACCGTGCGGTATGCTTTGCAGATCTTCTGCGCAAAGCCTCTCTGCAGCGAGTCGAACTGATTCCTTGTCATCAGTTTCTCCGCCGCAGGGGCCCACGCACTCGCTGCATACATCACGATAGGCTCTATCACCGACACATATATTGTCCTGATTATCTCTCTGTTCAGACCCCAAGTCACCCTCGCCGCGCATGCCAACTGCTTGTAAATGTCTGCGGCCTTTTTACAGGTCGCAGACACGTGCGCGTTGAAGGTGAGTTTGGAGTCTATTATGAGACCCAGCAGCTTGATCTCTTCGACCAGGTTCAGCCGCGTGCCCGACATGTGGAGTACCGGAAGGTCGTACTTCAGCTTCTTCGTTAACACCATCGCGTTGGTCTTGTGCGCGGCGAAACGTAGCTTGTTTTGGACGCCCCATTCCGATACTATGTCTAGCGTCTTATTGGCTGACTGCTGCAGGGGACCAGATGTAAAGTCCGAGAAAACCAGGACAACGTCGTCTGCGAAGGCCTGACAATGTACTCCCATACTAGCCATTTTGTGTAGGAGCGAGTCTAGGATAAGGTTCCAAAACGTCGGACCGGCTATTGAGCCCTGAACGCAACCTTTCGTGGTTCCCTTCTCACTAGTCGCTCTGGCGTAGTTGACCCTGATGTTTCGGTCTTCCAGGTATGAGGTGACTAGAGCATAGATGTTCGCTGGACAGTTCTTGGCTACCATTTGTTTTTTAAGTGATGGCCACCACGCGTTGTCGAAGGCCCCCTCTATGTCCAATGATATCAAAAGCACGATCTTCTTGGCTTTGATTTCGGCTCGTATGTGGCCCATTAGGTCATAGAGGGCGTCCTCGGTTCCGCGCTGTGGCATAAAACCGTATTGTTGTGTGTGGAGTGTTGGGAGGAAGTGCCACTGGAGACGGCCCACTTCCCAGGACCGAGAGAAGTCCTATTGGCCGGTACGACTTTGGGTTGGTGTAGTCGTCCTTACCTGGCTTACGGAGAATGCACACGTGAGCGACCTTCCACTGCTTCGGGAAGTGTGACAGCGACAAGCACCTATTGGCTATCGCTAGGAACACCTCCCGATCGCAGTTTATTGCCGCAGTACAGATGTCCGCCGTTAATCCGTCGGGACCGGGGGCTTTTTTCGGATTCTGGTCTTGGAGAACCATTTCCAGCTCCGCGGTCGTAAAGGGTGGATCATCGGCAGACAGTCCTTGTGGGCTTTTCTCCTCCGTCAGCCTCCTCAGACTCATGTGGTATTGCTGTTCGGCATCCGTTGAGTCGTCAGGGTAGAAGGTTTTTGCCAGAAGATCCGCGGATTGCTCTGGACTGAGCGTCTCTCCTGCTGTGTTTCTTAGGAGCGCGTCGTCTTGTCTTCTGGCTGTCTTCCTTAGTACCCTGTAGATGCCGTCCCACATGCTCTCTCGGTCCTGCTTCGAGCAGAACTTCTTCCAGTTGGCTGTGGCTGCTTCCGTCGCTGCTGACGTGTAAGTGTTTTTGGCCTGCACGTATTCCTGGATGGTGAAGTGTCTCCG
>OX276362.1:23586103-23588695 GCA_946251885.1 Cosmia pyralina
TTAGGTTAGGTTAGGTTAGGTTAGGTTAGGTTAGGTTAGGTTAGGTTAGGTTAGGTTAGGTTAGGTTAGGTTAGGTTAGGTTAGGTTAGGTTAGGTTAGGTTAGGTTAGGTTAGGTTAGGTTAGGTTAGGTTAGGTTAGGTTAGGTTAGGTTAGGTTAGGTTAGGTTAGGTTAGGTTAGGTTAGGTTAGGTTAGGTTAGGTTAGGTTAGGTTAGGTTAGGTTAGGTTAGGTTAGGTTAGGTTAGGTTAGGTTAGGTTAGGTTAGGTTAGGTTAGGTTAGGTTAGGTTAGGTTAGGTTAGGTTAGGTTAGGTTAGGTTAGGTTAGGTTAGGTTAGGTTAGGTTAGGTTAGGTTAGGTTAGGTTAGGTTAGGTTAGGTTAGGTTAGGTTAGGTTAGGTTAGGTTAGGTTAGGTTAGGTTAGGTTAGGTTAGGTTAGGTTAGGTTAGGTTAGGTTAGGTTAGGTTAGGTTAGGTTAGGTTAGGTTAGGTTAGGTTAGGTTAGGTTAGGTTAGGTTAGGTTAGGTTAGGTTAGGTTAGGTTAGGTTAGGTTAGGTTAGGTTAGGTTAGGTTAGGTTAGGTTAGGTTAGGTTAGGTTAGGTTAGGTTAGGTTAGGTTAGGTTAGGTTAGGTTAGGTTAGGTTAGGTTAGGTTAGGTTAGGTTAGGTTAGGTTAGGTTAGGTTAGGTTAGGTTAGGTTAGGTTAGGTTAGGTTAGGTTAGGTTAGGTTAGGTTAGGTTAGGTTAGGTTAGGTTAGGTTAGGTTAGGTTAGGTTAGGTTAGGTTAGGTTAGGTTAGGTTAGGTTAGGTTAGGTTAGGTTAGGTTAGGTTAGGTTAGGTTAGGTTAGGTTAGGTTAGGTTAGGTTAGGTTAGGTTAGGTTAGGTTAGGTTAGGTTAGGTTAGGTTAGGTTAGGTTAGGTTAGGTTAGGTTAGGTTAGGTTAGGTTAGGTTAGGTTAGGTTAGGTTAGGTTAGGTTAGGTTAGGTTAGGTTAGGTTAGGTTAGGTTAGGTTAGGTTAGGTTAGGTTAGGTTAGGTTAGGTTAGGTTAGGTTAGGTTAGGTTAGGTTAGGTTAGGTTAGGTTAGGTTAGGTTAGGTTAGGTTAGGTTAGGTTAGGTTAGGTTAGGTTAGGTTAGGTTAGGTTAGGTTAGGTTAGGTTAGGTTAGGTTAGGTTAGGTTAGGTTAGGTTAGGTTAGGTTAGGTTAGGTTAGGTTAGGTTAGGTTAGGTTAGGTTAGGTTAGGTTAGGTTAGGTTAGGTTAGGTTAGGTTAGGTTAGGTTAGGTTAGGTTAGGTTAGGTTAGGTTAGGTTAGGTTAGGTTAGGTTAGGTTAGGTTAGGTTAGGTTAGGTTAGGTTAGGTTAGGTTAGGTTAGGTTAGGTTAGGTTAGGTTAGGTTAGGTTAGGTTAGGTTAGGTTAGGTTAGGTTAGGTTAGGTTAGGTTAGGTTAGGTTAGGTTAGGTTAGGTTAGGTTAGGTTAGGTTAGGTTAGGTTAGGTTAGGTTAGGTTAGGTTAGGTTAGGTTAGGTTAGGTTAGGTTAGGTTAGGTTAGGTTAGGTTAGGTTAGGTTAGGTTAGGTTAGGTTAGGTTAGGTTAGGTTAGGTTAGGTTAGGTTAGGTTAGGTTAGGTTAGGTTAGGTTAGGTTAGGTTAGGTTAGGTTAGGTTAGGTTAGGTTAGGTTAGGTTAGGTTAGGTTAGGTTAGGTTAGGTTAGGTTAGGTTAGGTTAGGTTAGGTTAGGTTAGGTTAGGTTAGGTTAGGTTAGGTTAGGTTAGGTTAGGTTAGGTTAGGTTAGGTTAGGTTAGGTTAGGTTAGGTTAGGTTAGGTTAGGTTAGGTTAGGTTAGGTTAGGTTAGGTTAGGTTAGGTTAGGTTAGGTTAGGTTAGGTTAGGTTAGGTTAGGTTAGGTTAGGTTAGGTTAGGTTAGGTTAGGTTAGGTTAGGTTAGGTTAGGTTAGGTTAGGTTAGGTTAGGTTAGGTTAGGTTAGGTTAGGTTAGGTTAGGTTAGGTTAGGTTAGGTTAGGTTAGGTTAGGTTAGGTTAGGTTAGGTTAGGTTAGGTTAGGTTAGGTTAGGTTAGGTTAGGTTAGGTTAGGTTAGGTTAGGTTAGGTTAGGTTAGGTTAGGTTAGGTTAGGTTAGGTTAGGTTAGGTTAGGTTAGGTTAGGTTAGGTTAGGTTAGGTTAGGTTAGGTTAGGTTAGGTTAGGTTAGGTTAGGTTAGGTTAGGTTAGGTTAGGTTAGGTTAGGTTAGGTTAGGTTAGGTTAGGTTAGGTTAGGTTAGGTTAGGTTAGGTTAGGTTAGGTTAGGTTAGGTTAGGTTAGGTTAGGTTAGGTTAGGTTAGGTTAGGTTAGGTTAGGTTAGGTTAGGTTAGGTTAGGTTAGGTTAGGTTAGGTTAGGTTAGGTTAGGTTAGGTTAGGTTAGGTTAGGTTAGGTTAGGTTAGGTTAGGTTAGGTTAGGTTAGGTTAGGTTAGGTTAGGTTAGGTTAGGTTAGGTTAGGTTAGGTTAGGTTAGGTTAGGTTAGGTTAGGTTAGGTTAGGTTAGGTTAGGTTAGGTTAGGTTAGGTTAGGTTAGGTTAGGTTAGGTTAGGTTAGGTTAGGTTAGGTTAGGTTAGGTTAGGTT